>JAIUJO010000254.1:377500-385000 GCA_023846275.1 Vanilla planifolia | reverse complement strand
GAAGTAGAAGATGAAGAAGAAGAAGAAGAACAAGATGAAGAAGAAGTTGAAGAAGAAAAAGATGAAGAAGAAAAGGAAGAAGAAGTAGAAGAAGAAGTTGAAATAAAAGAAGAAGAAGAAGAACAAGTAAAAGAAAGAGGAGGAAGAAGAAGAGGAGGAGGAGGAAGAAGAAGAAGAAGAAGATGAGGAAGAAGAAGAAGAAGAAGAAGAGGAAAGAGAAGAGGAAGAAGAAACAGAAGTATGTGAAAGAAGAGGAAGAAGAACAAGAAGAAGAAATACAAAGAGGAAGAGGAAGAAGTAAGAAGAAGAAGAAGAAAAAGATGATGAAGAAGAAAAAGTAAGTGGAAGAAGAAAAAGAAGAAGGAAAAGAAGAAGAAGAAGAAGAAGAAGTAGGATAAGAAAAAATAGTAGTAGAAGTACAAGAAAAAAAGAAGAAAAATAAGAAAGAGAAGAACAAGAAGAAGAAAGAGAAGAAGAAGAAGAGGAGGAAGAAGAAGATGAAAAAGTAGAAGGAAAAGAAGAAGAATGAGAAGGAGATGGAGAAGAAGGTGAAGAAGAAGAAGAAGAAGTACAAAAAGAAGCAGAGGAGGAGGAAGAAGAAGAATAAGATGAAGATAAAGAAGAAAAAAAAGAAGTGGAAGAGGAGGAAGGAGAGGAAATGGGAGACGACGAAGAAGAAGAAGAGGAAGAAGAAGAAGGAGAGGAAGAAGTGTAAGAAGAGGAAGAAGAGGAAGAACCAGAAGAAGAGGAAGAAGAAGAAGACAAAAATGAAAAAGAGGAAGAAGAAGAAGAAGAAGAAGAAGACGAAGAAGACGAAGAAGAAGAGGAAGAGGAAGAAGAGTAAGAAGAAGAAGAAGAAGATGAAACAGAAGAAGAAAATGAAGAAAGAGAAGAAGAAGATGAAACAGAAGAAGAAAATGAAGAAAGAGAAGAAGAAGAAGGAGAAGAAGGAGAAGGAGGAGATGAAGAAGGTGAAGAAGAAGAAGAAGACGTAGAAGAAAAAGTGGAAGTAGTAGAAAGGGAAGAAGGTGAAGGAGAAGAAGAAAGAGAAGAAGAAGAAGAGGGTTAAGCAGAAGAAGGAGAAGATGAAGGATTGGGAGAAGAAGAAGAAGAAGAAGAAGAAAAAGAAGAAGAAGAAAAAAAAACTAAGAAGATGAAGGAGGAGAATAAGTAGAAGGAGAAGAGGAAGAACAAGAAGAAGAAGAACAAGAAAAAGAGGAAGAGGAACAAGAAGAAGAAGAAGAAGAAGGAAGATGAGGAGAAAAGGAAGAAGAAGGAGAAGAAGAATTAGTAGAAAGGTGAAGAAGAAGATGAAGGAGAAGAAGGAGAAGTTGATTAAGTAGAAGGAGAAGAATAAGAAGAAGAATAGTAAGAAGAAGAAGAAAAAGAAGTAAAAGAAGAAGGAAAAGAAGAAGAAGAAGAAGAATAAGAAGTTGAAGGAGAAGAAGAAGAAGGGGATGAAGAAGCAGATGAAGAAGAATAAGAAAAAGAGTAAGAAGAAGAAGGAGAAAAAGAAGGCAAAGAAGGAGAAGGAGAAGTATGGGAAGCATAATAAGAAGAAGAAGAAGGAAAAGAAGGAGAAAGAGAAGAAGGAGAAGAAGAAAAAGATGAAAAAAAGAACATCAAGTAGAAGAAGAAGAAGGAGAAGAAGAAGAAGAAGAAGACAAAAAAGAAGAAGAAGATGGAGAGGAAAAGGAAGGATAAGAAGAACAAAAAGGAGAAGGAAAGAGAAAAGAAGGAGAAGAAGAAGAAGAAGATGAAGATGAAGAAGAAGAAGAAGATGATGATGATGAAGAAGAAGAAGAAGAAGAAGAAGATGAAGAAGTAGGAGAAGAAAAAGATTAAGAAGAAGAAATAGGAGAAGAACTAGTAGAAGAAGGGGAAGAAGAATATGATGATGTTGAAGAATTAGATGAACAAAAATAAGAAGAAAAAGAAGATAAAGAGGGAGTAGAAGATGCAGAAAAGGAAGATGATGATGATGAAGAAGAAGAAACAGAAAAACAAGTAGAAGATGATGAAGAAGAGGAAGAAGAAGAAGAAAAAGAAGAAGAATTAAGCAAAGAAAAAGTGGAAGAAGAGGGTGAAGAAGAAGGAGAAGAAGAAGAAGAAGAGGATGATGAAGAAGAAAAAGATGAAGAAGAAGAAGTAAAGGGAAGAAGAAGATACAGAAGAAGAAGAAGACGAAGAAGATGAAAAAGTAAGAAGAAGAGGAAGAAGAAGAAGAAGAAGAAGAAGATGGAGGAGGAGGAGAAGAAGAATAAGAAGAAGAAGTAGGTGGAGGAGAAGAAGAAGAAGAGAAAGAAGAAGAAGAAGTAGAAGAGGAGGAACAGGAAGAAGAAGAAGAAGAAAAATAAGAATAATAATAAGATAAAGATGAAGAAGAAGGAGAAGAAGAAGGAGAAGAAGAAGATGGAGAAGAAGTAGAAGAAGAAGAAGAAGGAGAAGTACAAGAAAAAGAGAGAGAAGAAGAAGGAGAAAAAGGAGAAGAAGAAGAAGGAGAACGAGATGTAGCAAAAGGACAAGAAGGAGAATGGGAAAAGTAGGAGAAGATGAAGAACACGAAGAACAAGAAGAAAAAGGGAGGAAGAAGAAGAAGGAGAAGAAGTAAAAGAAGAAGAATATGAAGAAGAAAAAGAAGAAGTAGTGGTAGTACTAATCAGAGCAAAAGAAGAAGAAGAAGTAGGAGAAGAAGAAGAGGAAGAAGAAAAAGTAAAAAAGATGAAGTAGAAGATGAAGACAATGAAGAAGAAGAAGTAGAAGAACTCCAAGAAGAAGAAGAAGAAGAAGATGAAGAAGATGAAGAAGAAGATGTTAAGGAAGAAGAAGAAGATGATGAAGAAGAGGAAGAAGAAGAAGAAGAAGAGGAAGAAGAAGATGAAGAAGAAGAAGAAGAGAAAGGAGAAGAAGAAGAAGGTGAAAAGAAGGTGAAAGAGAGAGTAAGAAGCAGACGAAGAAGGAGAAGAAGAAGAAGAAGAACAAGAACATGAAGAAGAGGAAGAAGTAGAAGAAGAAGAAGAAGATGAAGATGATGATGTTGATGATGAAGAAAAAGATGAAGAAGCAGAAGAAGAAGTAAAAGAAGAAGAATAAGAATATGAAGAAGAAGGAGAAGAATAATAATTTGGTAAAGACAAAGAAGAAGAAGAAGAAGAAGACGAAGTAGAAGAATAAGAAGAAGAAGAAGAAAAAATTGTAGAGGAAGAACAGAAGAAGAGGAAGTAGAAGATGAAGAAGAAGAAGAAGAAGGAGAAAAAGAAGAACTTAAAGAAGAAGAAGAAGAAGAAGAAGAAGAGGAAGAAGAATATTATGATGATGAAGGATAAGACGAACAAAAATAAGAAGAAGAAAAAGAAGATAAAGAGGTAGAAGAAGATGTAGAAAAGGATGATAAACAAGAAGATGATGAAGAAGAAGAAGAGGAAGAAGATGAAAAACAAGTAGAAGATGATGAGGAAGAGGAGGAAGAAGAAGAAGAAGAAGAATTAAGCAAAGAAAATATGGAAGAAGAGGAAGAAGAAGAAGGAGAAGAAGAAGAAGAAGATGATGAAGAAGAAGAAAAATTTGAAGAAGAAGTAGCAAGGGGAACAAGAAGATGAAGAAGATGTAAAAGAAAGAAGAAGAAGAAGAAGAAGAAGAATAATAAGAAGAATTAAGCAAAGAAAAAATGGAAGAAGAGGAAGAAGAAGAAGGAGAAGAAGAAGAAGAAGATGATGAAGAGAAGAAAAAGATGAAGAAGAAGAATCATGGGGAAGAAGAAGAAGTAGAAGAAGAAGAAGAAGAAGATGAAGAAGATGAAGAAGATGAAAAAGCAAGAAGAAGAAGAGAAAAAGAAGAAGAAGGAGGAGGAGGAGAAGAAGAATAATTAGAAGAAGTAGAAGAAGAAGAGAAAGAAGAAGAAGAAGTAGAAGAGGAAGAAGAGGAAGAAGAAGAAGAAAAATATGAATAATAATAATAAGAAAAAGATGAAGAAGAAGGAGAAGAAGAAGGAGAAGAAGAAGATAGAGAAGAAGAAGAAGGAGAAGAGGAAGTAGATGTACAAGAAAAAGATAGAGAAGAAGGGGGAGAAAAAGGAGAAGGAGAAGAAGGAGAAGGAGAGGAAGTAGAAGGAGAAGGAGAAGGGGAAAAGTAGGAGAAGAAGAAGAAAAAGAAGAACAAGAAGAAAAAAACAGGAAGAAGAAGAAGGAGATGAAGAAAAAGAAGAAGAGGATAAAGAAGAAAAAGAAAAAGTAGTACTAGTACTAATTAGAGAAAAAGAAGAAGTAGGAGAAGAAGAAGTAAAAGAAGAAGAAAAAGAGGAAGAAGAACAAGTAGAAAAGATGAAGTAGAAGATGAAAATGACGAAGAAGAAGTAGATGATTAAGAAGTAGAAGAAGTCCAAGAAGAATATGAAGAAGAAGAAGAAGATGATGAAGAAGAAGATGTTGAAGAAGAAGAAGTTGATGATGATTAAGAAGAGGAAGAAGAAGGAGAAGAAGAAGAAGAAGAAGAACATGATGATGAAGAAGAAGAAGAACAAGAAGAAGAGGAGGAGGAGGAGGAAGAAGAAGAAGAAGAAGAACAAGAACAAGAAGAAGAACAAGAAGAAGACGAAGGGGAAGAAGAAATTGAAGGAGAAAAAGGAAAACAATAAGATTATCGAGAAGTAGAAGAATTGTTGCAAAAGAAGATGAGGAAGAAAAACAAGAAGAAAAAGATAAGGAGCCATGGGAAGAGCAAGGAGAATAAGAGTAATAAGAAGAAGAAGATAAAAAGATGATGATGAAGAAGAAGAAGAAGAAGATGATGATGAAGTAGTAGTAGAAGAACAAGAACAAGAACAAGATGAAGAAGAAGCTGAGGAAGAAGAAGATGATGTAGAAGAAGAAGAAGAAGAAGTTGAAGTAAAAGAAGAAGAAGAAGAACTAGTAAAAGAAAGAGGAGGAAGAAGCAGAAGAAGAAGAGGAGGAAGAAGAAGAAGAAGAAGAAGAAGAAGAACAAGTAAAAGAAAGAGGAGGAAGAAGAAGAAGAAGAGGAGGAAGAAGAAGAAGATGATGACGAAGAAGAAGAGAAGATGCAAAATAACAAGTGGAAGATGATGAGGAAGCAGAGGAAGAAGAAGAAGAAGAAGATTAAGCAAAGAAAAAGTGGAAGAAGAGGAAGAAGAAGAAGGAGGAGAAGAAGAAGAAGATGGTGAAGAAGACGAAAAAGGTGAAGAAGAAGAAGGAAGGGGAAGAAGAAGATGAAGAAGAAGAAGAAGATGAAGAAGATGTGAAAGTAAGAAGAAGAAGAAGAAGAAGAAGAAAAGAAGATGAAGGAGAAGAAGAAGAAGAAGATGATGATGATGAAGATGAAGAAGAAGAACAAGAAGAAGAACAAGAAAAAGATAAAGAAGAAGCTGAAGAAGAAAAAGATGAAGAAGAAGAAGAAGAAGAAGAAGAAGAAGAAGTTGAAGTAAAAGAAGAAGAAGAAGAACAAGTAAAACAAAGAGGACGAAGAAGAAGAAGAGGAGGAGGAAGAAGAAGAAGAAGAAGAAGAACAAGTAAAAGAAAGAGGAGGAAGAAGAAGAAGATGATGATGATGAAGAAGAAGAAGATGCAGAAAAACAAGTAGAAGATTATGAGGAAGCGGAGGAAGAAGAAGAAGAAGAAGAAGAATTAAGCAAAGAAAAAGTGGAAGAAGAGGAAGAGGAAGAAGGAGAAGAAGAAGAAGAAGATGATGAAGAAGAAGAAAAAGATGAAGAAGGAGAAGCAAGGGAAGAAGAAGATGAAGAAGAAGAAGAGGAAGATGGGGAAGATGTAAAAGTAAGAAGAAGAAGAAGAAGAAGTAGTAGAAGAAGAAGAAGAATACGAAGAATGAAGCGAGGAAAAAGTGGAAGAAGAGGAAGAAGAAGAAGGAGAAGAAGAAGAAGATGATGACGAAGAAGAAGAAAAAGATTAATAAGAAGAAGCATGGGGAAGAAGAAGATGAAGAAGACGAAGAAGTCGAAGAAGAAGAGGAAGAGGAAGAAGAGTAAGAAGAAGAAGAAGAAGAGGAAAAAGAAGAAGAAAGAGAAGAAAGAGAAGAAGAAGGAGAAGAAAGAGATGGAGAAGAATGAGAAGGAGGAGAAGATGAAGGTGAAGAAGAAGAAGAAGAAGAAGACGTAGAAGAAAAAGAGGAAGTAGTCGAAAAGGAAGAAGGTGAAAAAGAAGAAGAAAGAGAAGAAGAAGAAGTGGGCTAAGCAGAAGAAGGAGAAGATGAAGGATGGGGAGAAGAAGAAGAAGAAGAAGAAGAAAAAGAAGAAGAAAAAGAAGAAAAAGAAGAAGAAGAAAAAAAAAACTAAGAAGACGAAGGAGGAGAATAAGAAGAAGGAGAAGAAGAAGAACAAGAAGAAGAAGAACAAGAAAAAGAGGAAGAGGAACAAGAAGAAGAAGAAGAAGAACGAAGACGATGAGAAAAAGAAGAAGAAGAGGGAGAAGAAGAATTAGTAGAAGGTGAAGAAGAAGATGAAGGAGAAGAAGGAGAAGATGATGAAGTAGAAGGAGAAGAATAAGAAGAGGAGTAGTAAGAAGAAGAAGAAGAAGTAAAAGAAGAAGGAAAAGAAGAAGAAGAAGAATAAGAAGAAGACGAAGAAGGAGAAGAAGAAGAAGGGGATGAAGAAGTAGATGAAGAAGAATAAGAAAAAGAGGAAGAAGAAGAAGGAGAAAAAGAAGGCAAAGAAGGAGAAGGAGAAGTATGGGAAGAAGGAAAAGAAGAAAAAGATGAAGAAAAAGAAGAACATGAAGGAGAAGAAGAAGAAGGAGAAGAAGAAGAAGAAGAAGACCAAAAAGAAGAAGAAGAAGCGGAACAGGAAGGATAAGAAGAACAAAAAGGAGAAGGAAAGGGAAAAGAAGGAGAAGAAGAAGAAGAAGAAGAAGATGAAGAGGAAGAAGAAGAAGAAGATGATGATGATGAAGAAGATGAAGGAGAAGAAGAAGAAAAAAAGGAAGGTGAAGAGGAAGAAGGAGAAGAAGATTAAGAAGAAGAAGAAGATGAAGAAGAAGAAGATGAAGAAGAAGGAGAAGAAGAAGATTAAGAAGAAAAAAAGGAGAAGAACTAGTAGAAGAAGGGGAAGAAGAATATGATGATGATGAAGAGTAAGATGAACAAAAATATGAAGAAAAAGAAGATAAAGAGGGATTAGAAGATGAAGAAGAGGAAGATGATGACGAAGAAGAAGAAGAAGCAGAAAAACAAGTAGAAGACGATGAAGAAGAGGAAGAAGAAGAAGAAGAAGAAGAATTAAGCATAGAAAAAGTGGAAGAAGAGGAAGAAGGAGGAGAAGAAGAAGAAGAAGAGGATGAAGAAGAAGAAAAGATGAAGAAGAAGAAGTAAAAGGAAGAAGAAGATACAAAAGAAGCAGAAGATGAGGAAGATGAAAAAGTAAGAAGAAGAGGAAGAAGAAGAAGAAGAAGTAGATGTTGGAGGAGGAGGAGAAGAAGAATAAGAAGAAGAAGTAGGAGGAGGAGAAGAAGAAGAAGTAGGAGGAGGAGAAGAAGAAGA